>CP106728.1:120052891-120084613 GCA_025506655.1 Gossypium rotundifolium
AAATCAAAATATGGACAGCCCCAAGGAGTCCAAAATTAGACAACCACCTCCTATTTTGTGATAATTTCCAGCCTTGAATTATCACAAGTAAATCTAGCTTTATCATACTTTTTAATCTCCTAATCCCCTCAACAATTTAATAGCAAATAAAACACTAATAGCTCCCCCTCTTCTAGTCGAAAATAGGAAAAAAAATAAGCTTAATCTTATCACTTGAAGAGTCCAAAATCATGCCAATTCTTTCTCTCCTTCACGCCAGCAGGAAAGAGCAAAAATAAAAATCCAAATGCTGCTTCTTAGATTCGAACCAGCGACCTCAAGCAGCAGCAGTAGTCCCCTTTTAAGCGCCCCAAACCAACTCTCCCAATTGACTTTCATGTCAATTTACCCCACCATTTAATTATAAGGCCTTCTTCCTGGCCTCCTCCTTTAAAGCCCAAACCCAAAAAATAAAGCTCCTTGCTTCCTTCTTGTCTCGAACCCTAGACCTTAAACCAAAACCCCTTTAAGTGGCGCCCCAAGCCACTCCACCTCCTTGACTTTCATGTCCGATCCTTACCCAAAATTTTATTTAAAGCCTTCCTAGCCCTAACGCCCAAAAAGCCCACAAGGAAAAACATTTCCTCCTTGTAACTCCCATGGATCGAACCCAAGACCTCCCTTGCCAACCACCTTAGGCGCACCAAACCACTTGTGCCAAGCCTATTCTTTGTGTCATAATTCGTCCAAATTTTATTTAACCCCTATCCCCTAGCTTCATTCCTTTTAAACCCTTAAGAAGAAATTTTTAATTCCAAATCTGACCTAATTCAGGGTTATGTCAAGGCCCTAAATATGCTTAGAAATCAAAATATTTATTTCTACAAGCACATACATAGGAAATAAATTAAATTTACAAATAACCCCTAATTTAGGGTGTTACATAGGGGTTATGCATTTTCACTTAAATGTATGTGGTAGCATGCTTGTGTGTGTTTTGAATGTGTTTTGCGGGCTTGGGAACCTTGAATGTAGGTAGAAGCCATAGAAAATATTTGATTTTAAGCCTAAAAAGGAACTAAGGAGCTAGGCCTTAAGGAGTTTGTTGTGTGGCTTAGGACACAAGTACTAAGCTGGTAAGGTGGCAAGAGGCGCCACTTAGGGCGTTGTGAGGTGGCGCCACGGGGGTGTGAAGGGACCTAGGTTCGAGCGACAAGGGAAGCATTTTGGAGCTTTTATTTTTCGGCAAGGAGGTGCAGTGTTGGACGGCACAGGGACTCTGAATGGATGAAGTGTAGATTGGGTCTGACAGCTTAAAGATTCGGCTAAGTAGAAGTGAAAAGGGGGATTTGGATGAGGGAAGAAGAGTTGGTCGAATGGAGGAGTCTTAGGGTGGTAGTTTCAGTCATGTAGGGGAGAGTGGGTGCCGAAATTCATTTGGCATATTCAAGTGTTCCCTTTCTTTCTTCTCTTTTGTCTCTCAACCGAAGGTAAAAGAACCCATTTGTGCATCTTCACTTTTCCTTTTATTTTGCTAAGGCCGAAACCTTATTTCCATTCTTTCCCTCCATTGCCGCAACTCCTAAGGTCCCAAACATCTTTTCTCCATTCTTTTCTTTTGAGTCATAACCGATTGCACCCTTAAACCACTGAAACCGATTGTTCCTAAGCACTAAAAGGCTGAAAGCCGATCATCTTTCTCCTTGGCAATATCTTAGAGCCAGTTGACCAGTTATGTTTTGGTAACTCTTTTGCGTGGTAAGGATCTCTGTGGACTAATTTCTTTTTCTTATTCCTTCTTGAACTATCGAAATAAATGACTCTAATCCCCTGTGTCTCTTTGGCCGAAACCATGAAAGTGGGTTTCGGGATTCTTTTGTAGCCAACGGTTTAAGGGAGATCTTTCAGGATTTTGGCTACCCAAGGTAAGCAAGATATACCATTCGACCAAAGGCCACTTCTATTGGTTTTAAGGCACTAAGCCGATTCTAACCTAAGCCATGTAGGGATCTCGACAACTTCAGGAGCAGACAATAGTTTTCAGGATTTGAACAAGCAAGGTAAGGGAGTTGTAATATTCGGCCAAAGGCCATATTACCTATTGAGGGTTGCCGATTCTAACTATGGTTTTTAGGGAGGAGTACAACCTGATTTGATAGATCTTCGGGATTCGGTGGTTGAACTAGGTAAGGGTTCTAGCGTGTAGATCTGTTTCTTATTCATTCAAAAATCGAAGGCTAATCGTTTGTGTGTATTAGTGGTTGGCCAATTGTAAGGGAAGTGCATCACGTAGTTTCGAGATTTGGTTGGAAACCAAATCAGCATAAAAGGTAAGATGATATCTCTATACGACATATCCTTCGGGATTTTTGGTTGAGCCGAATAGGCTTTTGGTTACTAAAAAGTGTTGGCCGAATGTAGGAAAGGGGATCTAGTGCGTTAGATCAAGATTTTTGGGATTCAGTAATCGTGTTAGTAACCAGGTGTGTAACCCATCCTAAATTCCCGATTAATAATAATAATGTTATGTATATGTTAATAAGGCAATGAATGAATATGGCTAAGGTACCATTCAATGGTGCAGTGTATTCAGGTATGTACCCCTTAATACTCATTCATAAAGTTTATGAACATTGATATGATAACATGAGAAATATCGTTATGGCCATGGGGTGAGGTATATTGCATGATATTTGTATGATATGTATGTTACATGGGCATATGGGTGATAATGATAAAGGGGAAGTGTTCCGGTGGTTTTTACCACATTATCCGGTGACTTACGTCACATACTATGAATCTGGTGACTTTGTCACATTATCTGGTGGCTATGCCACGATTATAAGGGCGATGTGCAGTTAACTACAGTGACTGCCTTCGATGGTGTGTAGTGGATGGAGGGTCGATTTAGTAATCCCCACAGTGTGTTTGGCAGGTACGGGTGATGTGTAGAGGTTGGATGTCTAGGTGGGTTTGGGTTGCATCATTGCCTATACTTGTCATGTGTGATTTAATATGCCTTAATCATTTGGGAGTCTGTGTTGGTTGTTACACACTAAGTCTGTTGAGTCACCCTTCGTGGGCTAACATTTTGCAGGTGATACTCAGTAAATGGACTGGGTCGACAGGGACTTAGTGGTGACCATGCTCAGCTCAGCATTTTTTTTGGTTTCTTATGATTAAGTTTTTCGCGTTTTCTTATTAAGTTTTTTTGAGATGTATTTCGGGTTTTGTTTGGTTGTAATAAGGCCATTACTATTTAACTATTTTATTTATGGATTTTAATTTTTATTATGAAACCCTAAACCCAAACAAATGATTAAACATTTTTCGTAAAGCAATTTCAATTGTTTTGACGCCCAAACACCTACGGTTTTCAAGTTAATAATAAAAAGCTCTAAAATTCAACATTTCTTTTAACTTGTAACTTTTGAAACATGATAATAACATTTCAATACAAACTTCAAAAACAACACGATTTTCAAATTGATCACAACTCAAATTCAATTTCTTTAAAACCACCAATTTTTTCCAGAATGACAAAACGAGGTTTAGCTACATTTTACTCGAAGAAGCATGCCAGATCCGGTCAGGGCTTGTGGGCCAGGTTTGGGGTGTTTCAATTTGGTATCAGAGCTCGGTTCAAAACTTGGCCTTGAGGGCTTTTGGGCCCAAAAATGCTTTTATTTTGAAATTGAGTTTTTACTAAAGGTTGAGCAGGTTTTACGGCATGGCTTTGAGTCTTGGACCAAGTCCACTGTAAGTACCCCTAACCACTGTGTGATTTGTATGTGGGTATTACAGGATCGTAGATTAGTAGGTTAGAGCTAATGAACCCTAGGAATAGCTTACTCCAACACAAAATTACATAAAATTTAAAGTCTAATCAAACAAACCTGTGAGTGAGTCGTCGAGTTAAGGGTGTGGCAACTGTTGTGTGCATGTCTAGGATTGGATTCAGGGGGAGCTTGGTATTTAAGTAGTCCTAGTGACTCACCTCCTCTTCTCTCGAATCCTACCTGGTGCGTAGTGACGGTTCACCTTAACCAAGAGGACTTATTCACAGGCTAAATTCGATAACTAAAACCCGAAAGGGACTAGCTACACTATTTTATAAAAACCTTAGTTTTAAAATCACAAAATTACCCCTTTGATTTGTAAAAAACTATTTTAGATTTTGAAAAAAAAATTTTGAAATATCCCCGATTTACAAAATTACCGAAATACCCCTGGTTTGTAAAATCACCAAAATACCCACAATTTATAAAATTGCCATACTACCCTCAACTTTTATCAAAATATTCCTATTTTGTAAAAATACCAAAAACCTCTATTTTGTAAACTATCAAGATACCCTGATTTGGAAAATTGCCAAAATACCCTATAGGACAAATTACGAAAACACCCCTGGGTTGGAACGAAAATGTTCGAGTGATAAGTGTGTGTAGTAGATACTATTAAATGAATGTGATTCTCTGAATTAGGGTAGAAGATTTGAAATGAAAACCCTGAAATGATCGAAAGAACTACCCCTAAACTTCTTCACATAAAACTTGTTCGTGGGTAATCAGTGGAACAAAAACTAATGCATAAAACTTTTTAAAGCAAATTAAATCGCGATCGTAGGCATGAGTTCTAGGGGACGTGGTTGTAACATACGAGGGCATGGTAGAGGCAAAATGACCGTATCGGAACCCTTAGGTCTGGTCAAGGGTCCGAGAATGAGATGCCACCACCACCAGCTGCTGGTGTTGAATATCAGGATCAGATGGGGGATGATGCAGTATTGTAGGCGATGCTGCGTGTTCTTGAGAGGGTGGCTGGAGCAGGTGGAGGTATGGGAGCTTAGAAATCAGATGCGGGCGACTCGAGCCAATAAAGGTGAGGTATTTCGAGGTGTATCTGGTGTGGCACCCAATATTGCTGAGTAATGGTTGGAGGCGACGGAGCGAATCATGGATGATTTAGATCTGGATGCTGAAGAGAAATTGAAAGGAGTGGTATCGCTTCTCCACGATGAGTCATATCAGTGGTGGCTCACGGTTTGGGATGGTGCTGTAGCTGATGATCTCACTTGGGAATATTTTAAGGCGGCATATCAGAAGAAGTATATTAGGACTAGCTATGTTGATGCGCAGAGAAGGCATTTTTGAGGCTGGTTTAGGGGAATAATTCCGTAGTGGAGTACAAGGCAGAATTCTTACGGTTAAGTCGGTATGCTCGAGGTATCGTGGCTACGAAGCATGAACGATGTGTCAAGTTCGAGGACGGATTGAGGGACGACCTGGGATTGCTAATTGCTCCACAGCAGGAGCAGAAGTTTGCCGTGTTGGTAGAAAAGGCTAAGGTAGCCGAAGGGGTTAAGGAATCTATGAGACAGAATACAGACAAGAATAGACAAAAGAGAGGTTTTGGATCGTCAGGGTTATTCGGGAATGTTCAAAAGAGACCTAGAGTTGATGGGTCGCGAGGTCAGCAGGTTGTTACGGGAGAACAGTACCGTACTTGTGCTCAATGTGGAAAGATGCACCTGGGAGAGTGTTGGAAGAGGACAGGAGGATGTTTTAAGTGTGGGTCCAAGGATCATATGATTAGGGACTGTCCTATGAAAATAGATGGGAGCCGACCAATAAGTCAGGATCTTAATCAGGCTGAAAGAGGTGGACAGCAGCCACCGTGGGGTCGTAGTCCGGTTGACAGAGGTAATGGTTCTGAAAGAGGTCAGGGAACACCGGGCAGAGGCGTTGGTAACATGGAGGTGAGACAGTCGGGTCTGGTGTATACAGTTTATCGGAGGGAGGATGGTGACGCACGGGACGTCATAACCAGTACGTTCCTTATAGCTGACAGGCCTTACTTTGCTTTAATTGATGTTGGCTCGACCCACTCATATGTTGCATGTAGAGTAGCTGAAACACTAGGTGTAGCATCTGAACTATCTGTTAGGGAGATGACTGTAGTGATCCCGTTAGGTCAAATGGTAGTGGTGAATAGGATATCCCGGAGTGTGCCTCTAGAGATTCAGGGAGTGGTATTTCCTACCGACTTGATGGAACTACCTTTTGGAGAATTTGATCTCATTCTAGGCATGGATTGGTTAGTGGAACATCGGGCTAAATTGGATTACGCAGCTAAGCGAATGGAGTTGAGGACTCCAAAGGATGAGGAGATAATTATGATAGGAGAAAGAAGAAACTATTTGGCTAACGTAGTCTTCACATTAAAGGATAATAAGATGGTTTGGAAGGGGTGCAAGGCATTTATGGCCTTCGTTAGTGCTTTGGATGCAAAAGAAGAGGGAGTTAGTAGAGTTAGAACGGTAAGGGAATTTGTGGATGTCTTTCCGGAGGAGCTGCCTGGGTTACCCCCAGATAGGGAGGTGGAGTTTGGAATTGATTTACTGCTAGGGACAGCTCCTATGCCAATTGCTCCGTATAGGATGGTGCCGAAGGAGTTGGTAAAGCTCAAGGCCCAGATCGAATAGTTACTCGATCATGGGTTTATTCGACCTAGTGTGTCTCCATAGGGAGCATCGGTCCTATTCGTGAAGAAAAAGGACGGGACTATGTGTATGTGCATAGATTACCGGCAGTTGAATAAGCTGACCATCAAGAACAAGTACCCATTGCCGAGGATAGACGAATTGTTCGATCAACTTAAGGGGGCCGTGGTATTTTCAAAGATAGATCTACAGTCGGGATATCATCAGCTTATGGTGAAAGAAGTAGATATCCATAAGACAGCTTTCCAGACAAGATATGGGCATTATGAGTTCTTAGTAATACCGTTCAGATTAACGAACGCCCCAACTGCGTCCATGGATATGATGAACTGAGTTTTCCAACCCTACCTGGACCGGTTCGTCGTTGTGTTTATAGACGATATCTTAGTGTATTCCAAGTCTGAGGAAGAACATGATGAGCATCTTCGGGTGGTGTTGCAAATGTTAAGGGAAAAGAAGCTATATGCCAAGTTTAGCAAGTGCGAATTTTGGCTAAAGGAAGTTACGTTCTTAGGGCATGTGGTGTCTGCAGAAGGGATAAGGTGGATCCTCGGAAGATTGAGGCGATAGATAGATTGGAAACCACCTAAGTCGTGGCGCGAGGTTCATAGTTTCTTAGGGTTACTGTGCTATTACAAGAGGTTTGTTGAAGGGTTCTCGTCAATAGCAGCACCTCTGACGAAGTTGTTAAGAAAGGAGGTACCTTTCGTATGGGCAGATAAGCAGCAGGAGAGTTTTGAGAAGCTTAAGAAAGTATTGACTGAGGCTCCAATTTTGATTCAGCCGAAAGCAGGAAAAGACTTTGTGGTGTATTGTGATGCTTCCCACACAGGATTGGGGTGTGTCCTAATGTAAGACGGGAAAGTGGTCGCTTATGCGTCTCGACAATTGAGGCCACATGAGGTTAACTATCTGACGTAAGATCTGGAGTTGGCGACAGTAGTTTTCGCTCTAAAAGTGTGGAGGCACTATTTGTATGGAGAAAGGTCGGTGATTTATACAGATCACAAGAGTTTGAAGTATCTACTGACTCAGAAGGAGTTGAATTTGAGACAGTGAAGGTGGGTGGAGTTGTTGAAAGACTACATTTGTTCAATAGAGTATCACCCGGCAAGGCAAATGTGGTGGCGGATGCCCTAAGTCGGAAAGTGGTGTCGATCTGGGGTGATGTTTGCACATCTTAGCCTTTATGATGTGGAAGTTTGTTAGCGAGTTGCAAGTGAAGCCGGCGTGGTTAAGTCAGGTAAAGGAGAAAGCAGATGGTAGATGACAAACTCAGTGCTAAGCTGCTACAAGTACAAAATGGGGAGTTGGAAGACTATGGTGTAAACGGTGATGGAGTGCTATGTTTTTGGGGCAAGGTCTGTATGCCGAAGGATGAGGAGTTAAGGTAGAAAATTCTTCAGGAATCGCATAGTAGCCCTTATGCTATGCATCCTGGAGGAAGTAACGATATCTGAGGATCTACTGAATCGATTTTGGTGGCTTTGGTCTTAAGCGGGAAGTTACTGAATCAGTGGGAAGTGCTTAATGTGTCGAGAGTTAAAGTGAACACCAAGTACCGTCGAGATTGCTTGACCAATAAAGATTACGCATTGGAAGTGGAGAGAATTACCATGGACTTCGTTAGTGGGCTTCCCCTCACGCCTACTAAGAAGGACTCGGTATGGGTGGTAGTAGATCGGTTGACCAAGTCTGTACATTTCGTACCAGTGCGGGTTGACTATTCCCTACAGAGATTGGCAAAATTGTATGTAGCAGAAATCGTGAGGCTACACGGAGTGTAGGTGTTGATTATCTCGGATAAGGATCCGAGGTTTACCTCTCAATTTTGGAAAGTACTACATCAAGCATTGGGGACCGGTTGGACTTGATCTGACATTCCATCCGATCGGATGGCCAATCTGAACAGGTAATTCAATTGCTAGAGGACATGTTGAAGGGTTGCGTGATTGATTTGAGAGGAAGTTGGGAGGAGTTCTTGCCTTTAGCGGAATTTGCGTACAATAACAGACTATCAAGCAAGTATTCAGATGGCGCCGTCTGAAGCATCAGTATGGAAGGAGGTGTCTCACTCCTCACGTGTTGGATGTAATTGGGAACGTCGTCTTTTGGGTCCGAGATTGTGGCGAATCAAGAAAAGGTTAAGGTAATTGCACCACAGTTGAAGGAGGCATCTGACAGGCAAAAGCCATATGCAGATCTTAAGTAGAAGGAGATAGAGTTTCTCGTGGGGGATCAGGTGTTTCTTAAAGTTTCATCGTGGAAGAAGGTGATGAGATTTGGTCACAAGGGAAAGTTATGTCCTAAGTTCATAGGACCTTATCGGATTTTGAAGCGGGTTGGACCAGTGGCGTATCAGTTAGAGTTGCCTACAAAATTGAAGCAGGTGCACGATGTGTTCAACATTTTGATGCTACGTTATTACCGATCGAATCCATCTCATGTAATACCGATTGAGGAGGTGGAGCTAAGACCAGATTTGTCCTATGAGGAAGAGCCAATTCAGATTCTGGAACGAGATGTGAAGGTGCTTCGGAGGAAATCAGTTCCTCTAGTCAAAGTGTTATGGAGTAACCATGGATCAGAAGAAGCTTCGTGGGAGCCAGAGGAAGCAATGCGACAACAATACCCTCACTTATTTTAGCCAGGTAATTTCGAGGTCGAAATTATTTTAAGGGGGTAGAACTGTAATATCTAGGATTTAGGGGTTATGCATTTTCACTTAAATGTATGTGGTAGCATGCATGTGTGTGTTTTGAATGTGTTTTGGGGGCTTCAGGAACCTTGGAATGTAGGTAGAAGCCTTAGAAAAATATTTGATTTTAAGCCTAAAAAGGGAACTAAGGGAGTTAGGCCTTAAGGAGTTTGTTGTGTGGCTTAGGACACAAGTACTACGCTGGTAAGGTGGCAAAGAGCCACCACTTAGGGCCTTGTGAGGTGACGCCACAGGGAGTGTGAAGGGACCTAGGTTCGAGCAGCAAGGGAGGCATTTTAGAGCTTTTATTTTTCGGCAAGGAGGTGCAGTGTTGGACGGCATAGGGACTCTGAATGGATGAAGTGTAGATTGGGTCTGACAGCTTAAAGATTCGGCTAAGTAGGAGTGAAAAGGGGGATTTGGATGAGGGAAGAAGGGTTGGCCCAATGGAGGGGACTTGGGGTGGTAGTTTCGGTCATGTAGGGGAGAGTGGGTGCCGAAATTCATTTGGCATATTCAAGTGCTCTCTTTCTTTCTTCTCTTTTGTCTCTCAACCGAAAGTAAAAGAACCCATTTGTGCATCTTCACTTCTCCTTTTATTTTGCTAAGGCCGAAACTTCTTTTCCATTCTTTCCTTCCATTGCCACAACTCCTAAGGTCCCAAACATCTTTTCTCCATTCTTTTCTTTTGAGTCATAACCGATTGCACCCTTAAACCACTGAAATCGATTGTTCCTAAGCACTAAAAGGCCGAAAGCCGATCATCTTTCTCTTGGCAATTTCTTAGAGCCAATTGACCAGTTGCATTTTGGTCACTCTTTTACGTGGTAAGGATCTCTGTGGACTGATTTCTTTTTCTTATTCCTTCTTGAACTGTCGAAATAAAGGACTCTAATCCCCTATGTCTCTTTGGCCGAAACCATGAAAGTGGGTTTCAGGATTCTTTTGTAGCTGACGGTTTAAGGGAGATCTTTTGGGATTTCGGATATCCAAGGTAAGCAAGATATACCATTCGGCCAAGGGCCACTTCTATTGGTTTTAAGGCACTAAGCCGATTCTAACCTAAGCCATGTAGGGATCTCGACAACTTCAGGAGCAGACAATAGTTTTTTGAGATTTGAACAAGCAAGGGAAGGGAGTTGTAATATTCAGCCAAAGGCCATATTACCTATTGAGGGTTGCCGATTCTAACTATGGTTTTTAGGGAGGAGTACAACCTAATTCGATAGATCTTCAGGATTCGATGGTCGAACAAGGTAAGGGTTCTAGCATGTAGATCTGTTTCTTATTCATTCAAAAATCGAAGGCTAATCATTTGTGTGTATTAGTGGTTGGCCGATTGCAAGGGAAGTGCATCACGTAGTTTTGGGATTTGGTTGGAAACCAAATCGGCAAAAAGGTAAGATGATATCTCCATGTGACATATCCTTCAAGATTTTCAGTTGAGCCGAATAGGCTTTTGGTTACTAACAAGTGTTGGTCGAATGTAGGAAAGGGGATCTAGTGCGTTAGATCGAGATTTTCGGGATTCGGTAATCGCATTAGTAACCAAGTGTGTAACCCACCCTAAATTCCCGATTAATAATAATAATGTTATGTATATGTTAATAAGGCAATGAATGAATATGGCTAAGGGTACCATTCAATGGTGTAGTGTATTCAGGTATGTACCCCTTAATACTCGTTAATAAAGTTTATGAACATTGATATGAAAATATGAGAAATATCGTTATGGCCATGGGGTGAGGTATATTGCATGATATTTGTATGATATGTATGTTGCATGGGCATATGGGTGATAATGACAAAGGGAAGTGTTAGGTGGTTTTACCACATTATCACGGTGACTTACGTCACATATTATGAATCTGGTGACTTTGTCACATTATCCGTGGCTATGCCACGATTATAAGGGCGATGTGCAGTTGACTGCAGCGACTGCCTTCGATGGTGTGTAGCGGATGGAGGGTCAATTTAGTAATCCCCACGGTGTGTTTGGCAGGAGACGGTGATGTGTAGAGGTTGGATGTCTAGGTGGGTTTGGGTTGCATCATTGCCTATACTTGTCATGTGTGATTTAATATGCCTTAATCGTTTGGGAGTGCTGTGTTGGTTGTTACACACCGAGTCTTGACTCACCCTTCGTGGGCTAACATTTTGCGGTGATACTCGATAAATGGACCGGTCGACAGGGACTTAGTGGTGACCATGCTCATTTCAGACATTTTTTCGGTTTCTTATGATTAAGGTTATCGCGTTTTCTTATTAAGTTTTTTGAGATTTATTTGGGTTTTGTTTGGTTGTAATAAGGCCATTACTATTTAACTATTTTATTTATCGTTTTAATTTTTATTATGATCTGAACAACATCAAACAAATGATTAAACATTTTTAGTAGAATAATTTCAATTGTTTTGGCCTTAAACACCTCGATTTTCAAGTTAATAATAAAAAGCTCTAAAATTCGGCATTTCTTTTAACTTGTAACTTTTGAAACATGATAATAACATTTCAATACAAACTTCAAAAAACAACACGGTTTTCAAATTGATCACAACTCAAATCCAATTCTTTAAAACCACTAATTTTTTCCAAAATGACAAAACGAGGTTTAGCTACATTTTACTCGAAAGAGCATGCCAGATCCGGTCAGGGCTTGTGGGCCGAGTTTGGGGTGTTTCACCTGACAAAGTTAATTTCTGAACGCCAACAAGGACGTCTACCAAGCAACACAGAAATAAATCCAAAAGAGCAAATCCAAGCCATTACAACTCAAGAGGTTACAGAAGTAGATAGACCCACATCAACGCAAGAAAAGAAGGATAAGATCGAGGTAGCTCAAGAAAAGCCAAAACCGGGAATCAAAGAATACCAACCTCGCATACCTTATCCCGAAGCATTGAAAAAAGATGATTCAGAGGAACAATTCGATAAGTTTCTAAAACTCTTGAAGAAATTACATATTAAGTTACCTCTTCTTGAAGCTCTTTTTCAGATGTCTGATACAAGGAAATTCTTAAGCAAGCTCTTGACGAACAAACGCAAAATAGATGAAGAGCACCATGTGGAATTAAACGCAACATGCTCAGCTATGCTACAGAACAGGCTACCAAAAAAATGAAAAGATCCAGGGAGTCTTACGATTCCATGCTTAATTGGTAGTTTGACTATTGATAATGCGTTAGCTAATTTAGGGGAAGTATAAATGTTATGCCTTATACACTGTTTAAACGACTAGGTCTAGGGAAGCCCAAACAAACTAGGATGAGTATTCAACTAGCTGATAAAACTGTCAGAATCCCTAGGGGCATAATTGAAGATGTTTTAGTCAAAATCGATAAATTTGTTTTTCTAGTAGATTTTGTTGTTTTAGACATGGATGAGGAAAATTCAATCCCTTTAATTTTAGGAAGACCTTTTCTTGCAACTGCCAAAACTAAAATTGATGTTGCCATAGGAGAACTCATACTTCGTGTAGGAGATGAATCAGTCAATCTTCAAGCTCTCGACTCAGTCAGAACCACAGAAGATGAAGGTAAGGAAGTCGTTTCGATAGATAATCAAATTATTCAACCTCCATCGTAGGAAACATCACGAAGCATCAAAACTAAGCCAACATAGAAGCATACGATCAACAATTTAGAAGAGCAGAAGATATACACCGAAGAAAAGCCGGATCCACACAAAGTAAAATAAGGAACCACCAGAAGAGCTCATAGGAACATCCAATCACTTTAAAATAGGAGACCAGGTGCTGTTAGACAAAGCCGATCTTCACATCACTCCAACAGACTTGAGGACAAAGGAAGAAATCCTTCCCAAGGTACACGAAATCTTCCCCCAAAACACAGTCGAGGTAAGTAGCCCAAAATTTGATAAATCCAAGGTAAATGCTTCTCGACTCCAACTTTTTCATGAGAATAAAATCGCAAGCATGAGGGAAGATATTCAAACCTTTAAACCTCCTTGAAATTTTCAAACATGAGGACAGTCTAGCTTAAGACTATAAATGAGCGCTTCTCGAGAGGCAACCCGAACATTAACACTATTTATTTTCAAATTTGTTTTCAGTTCCTTTTCTGTCCATCTTTCTTTCCTAGGTATTTAGTTGGAAACTAACATAAAAGTGCAGATTTCTAGACCATACAGCCGTGACCGTGGCCGTGTGGACCACCAAAATCACCACACTGATACGAGCAGGGCCGTGCAAGTCAGGCCACCCACTCGCCGACGTCACGAGCCCAACAACCCTAAAACACGGGTATCAAAAAGAATAGCACGGGCATGCCTATGAACCGTGTAAAGCTACTGACTCTCTCGAAACGGGCGTGTAAGAAGCAACACACCATTAGCTACGGCTATGCTAGGCAGCCGTGTGAATCAACACACCCTCAGTACACGGGCGTGCGAACATGTCAGATTTGAAATCCTATTTAAACCCCCACAGCCCTTCCTCTTTTTCCCATCTTCTTTCTTATTCCTTCTTCCTCTTTTCTTTCAAATTTTTCTTCCTAATCATAGAAAAGATCCAAGACACTTGAGCAACACAAAGACCATGTCGAAGAAACGTAAGCATCATATCCTCAAAGGAAACCTCAACATGAGTTCATGCCGACAGCTTCACTTAATTGACACGCCAAGGATCTCGGAAACCTTTTCGGTTCTACTTTTCTTTTCTCGTCTCCTTTATTTTCCTTATCTATACTTCTTTGAGGCTTAATATAATTTATTTCATATTAGATTCTTGGTTTTAGGTTCCAAAGGCTGCTAGGGAATCACACAACACAGGCTTCAAAGTCACGCTCACTTCGCAAACCATCCAACAATAAGGACTCCTTAGTCCATTAGTCTTTTCTTTCAATTTCAGTTCTCTTCTTAGTCTCCTTCTTTTTATTTTCTTAATCTTTAAATTTAGTATTAGTATATCATTATTATTTCCCTAGATCTCTTGGTTATATCTTCACAGGCTACCCAATTTCTTCATCTAGCAAATTGCTTCTCGGTAGCCACTCCACCACGCCCATAGAAAACACCATCACCGCCACCAAAGACATTAGGGATCATCCAGATTTCAGGGAGTATTATTTTCCCCACCTATCTTTTTGATTTGGCACATAAATTTCATTATCTATCTTTGTACATTGAGGGCAATATACATCTTAAGTGTGGGGGTAATAGTGCCTAACTTTTTGCATAATTCTCAAAACCCTAAAATTAGTCTTAATCAAAAGTATTTTTCTCATATTATTAATTAAGATAAAATTTCTAATGATTTATGATCTTTATTGATATGTCTCTAATTAAATCATAGTTAATTCTGCATTGAGGATTAAATTTGAAGGATATTAGAGAATCAAGCATGATTTTTCAAAAATAAAAATTGATAGGTTGTTGAACTGAATTTAAGTATTACCTTGAAGTTTGAAATTTACAGGGATTGATGTCAAAAACACCCATAAATTTTTGGTGAGATTTTGAGCCTTATAGAGCATATATTCTTTTTCTTGCTGACTTAATTGATTATGAGTGTGTCAACTTTGAACTGTTATTCTAGAACTTGCCTCGTTTTTACATGTTGAGACCACATTAATGATTTGATACACTGAGATGATAAAGGCACCTAGGTTTAGCCCATTCACTCCACTAAAAAGCCTACCTTCATAAATCAACCCCTAGTGAACCCCATTGAATCCTAATAACCTTTTTATTGACTCACCCACTAATATTAAACCAAAATCCCTTTGTTTTGTTATCAAAATTCCTTTGACTACCCCTCTATCGAGAATTGGCTTGATCAATTGCCAAATTAGGTTATTTCAATTATCAAAGTTCCTTTTATTAAGTTTTACTTAGTTTGTTCTTAAAAAAAATTCCAGTATATTCAATATTGGTAGTATATAAAAGAGCTTAGAGCGTTTGAACTCCAATTGGTAAAGAAGAAGCTTGTATTAAAGTAGTATCAAAATTCTCCTTATTATGGAGTAATTATCAAAAGTGATATTATTAGTTTTCATTCGAAGTAAATATTCATATTTAGTTCAGTGTTTCTAGTTAGGTAATTTTCCAAGTCAATCTCGATTCCAACCCTTTTAATTTAGCCTTTTTCCACACCTTTAACCCTAGCCCCGTTACAACCTTGATTAAAGACCTTTTGATCTATGTATCAACTCATATCTGATGTGAGATTTGATTTCGAGCAAGTCCATGGGATTAACTTTTCGTGTTCGACTTAGAGTGTTTATTCTTGACCCTTGAACACCTTTGAGTGACTTGAGTGAATCTATTGTGAGGACGTCAATCCTTGTCGGCTTTGAATTAAAGGTAATTACTTAGATACGGGGAAACACCTATGTTTTCGTACTACAAAGGTATGACTTATCGTAATTGAATCTTTAGGACTCTTTGAGTTGAATTATCCATGTATAAATTATCTATGAATTATGATGAGACAATATCGATAGGAATTATGAATTTTGGAGAGTTAGTTTTAATTGTAAATTGAGAATTTTGCTTGAGGACAAGCAAAAGCTTAAGTGTGGGGGGTATTTGAAACCGTAAAAGTAACACATTTTAACCCCATATTTAGCATGCTTTTGGATGATTTAGCCCTCAATTTATGTAAAAAGATGCTCTTAATCCTTTCTTTTCATGTCTTATACTCAGGAGAACACCTAAGGATAAAAAGAATGTAAAACGGGCTTAATACGGACCAAAATGGGCCAACCCAAGAAGTCGACACGGCCTGGACTTCATGCCACACGGTCGTGCCCCAATAGTTAGATTGCACACGGTCACACCCTAATTTACACGACCGTGCCTCGTCGACAAAAAACCCAACATGGCCTGGACTTAATGCCACACGACCGTGCCCCAATTGGCAGACCCGAAGCATGGCCTTTACCCATATATTACACGGACGTGTCATAGCCGTGCCTAAATCGACAGGATGGAGACACGGGCTAGCCCACAATTTACACAGGTGTGTCAAGGTCGTGCCCCTGTCGCGGGAAAGAGCAATTTCACTCGAAATTGGATGCTTGGAGCCCAAGAAACGCAATTCTAAGTCCACTCAAACACTTAGGACGAATTTCACTTGAATTACGAGTACTTAGGAGCCAAGTAAAGCTTCCCAAACGTCTATATAAACAATCCAAGGCAGCAATTCAAGGTCGAGAGGTTTTAGCAGAGTTTTCTGCCAGAGCTTTACTCGTTTAGGAAATTACTCGAAGATAGCCAATTGATCCATCTCGAAGAGTCGAAATTCTACTCAAGACGGAGGATCTCCTCTTCAATTCCTTGAGGGTTTTAAGATTTCCTATATTTTGTTTTATCTTTTCTCTTGAGATGATTTCTTGTTTAATTATGAACTAAACCCTCGATACGAAGGGATGAAACCTATGATGGATTTTGTTATTAAATTCTTTGGTTTATATGATAAATACTTAGTTTGTTCTTAATTATGTTGCTTAAATTTATCCGATGTGCTTAGGTGGAAGAGGAATGGACCCTGCCTAAGAGTAGATCTAGCATAATTAAGTACAGTTGATCGGGTGCCTAGAGATAGGTTACGAGATTTTACCAGATTAGGGTGAAATCTAATATGGGAGTCCATTGATCGATTTACTGCTTCCTTAGGGGGTTATTATAAGAGAACGAGTGTTCCACTAATTAACCTAAGGTCAGACGTTATTCACTTTGAGAGAATGTTTAATATAGGTTTGGGAGTCTCACGGATCAAGCTAGGTAAAAGAAATCATATGAATTGGAAGTTAGATGATAAGTGAAGTCATAGGTGGATTCTTCTCGAAGGTATCGTCTTCATCAATTGAGTTTTCTTCAAATTCTTTTCCCAAAGTTTATTATTTTGCCTTTGTATTTAAAGTTTAAGTATTTCATTTATTTTAGTTTAATAAACCAATCACTCCATATTTAGGCTAAATAATAGAAAGAAAGTGAGTAATAGTACTTTTAGGTTCCTTGGGTTCGATAAGATATTCTTGCTTGAGCTATACTACTGTTCAATAGGTGCACTTGCCTCTATCATTGTCGCAGTCAGTCTACAGGTTTGATCAGACTTTTATAAATATTAAAACTGACTGTTTTGCAACGATCAATCAATTAAAGCAGTAATATCAGTATCAAGTAGAGAAAATGTGCTAGTAATGACATCAAGTGCAGAGGCATCTTCTCTAGCACGAATAGCATATGTTCTTGTAGGTGCTCGTGCCTCAAATTGAACTATTGTATCCTTGGTAGTACCTCGACTACCACTAACATTTTCAAGGTGACAGGGTGTTCGCCTCTTGAAACAGGATTACTAGGCTTTGGAGTTCGATCTATTTCTTTTCAACTCTTTTTGGACAATATCTGAGAAAATGGTCAAGTGAACCACATCCAAAACAAGCTCCACTTCTAGACCCACATTCCCCATGATGAAATTTGTTACAATGTTAACATTTCGATTTGGGATTACTGACACTACCCACACTGGTCACAGATGGAGATGAAGACCTCAGGTTAGAACGTTGAGAGCATCGCTCTTTTCCAGAATATCCCATAGAGGTTGTAACACGATCATAATACTTCTTTAATTTCTTAGAAGAAAATGATTGTGACTTCCTCATAGTTCTCTTTTCAGAAACCTGAGCCTCTCTTTCAACTTGTTTCTTCTCTTTCCTCAATTCTTCAGCTTTATGTGCTCGTTTGGCCAATACCAAAAATTCCCGTATTTCAAGAATTTTGGTCAATAATTTGATGTCTTCATTTAAACATTCTTTAAAGCGTTTACACATCTCGGCCTCAGACTTAACCCATTCTTTGGCATATTTACTCAACTGAACAAATTCTCGTTCATATTCAGACACAATCATATTTCCCTGCTTCAGCTCTAAAAATTCCTTGTTTTTCTGATCCATAAATCTCTGACTCACATACTTCTTCCTGAATTCAACCTGGAAGAATTCCCATGTAACATTCTCTCCCGGTAGTACTGAAGTTATGGTATTCCACCAATGATAAGTTGTATCTTTCAGTAAAGATACCGCACATTTTAGACATTCAGCAGGTGTACAAGATAATTCATTAAAAACCGGATGGTATTTTCCAACCAAAATTCAACCCTGTCTGGATCATCATCTGCGGTAGCTCTGAATTCTTCGCCCGTATTTATGAATTTTATCTACTGGGGGCTTACCAGTTCTAGCGGGTTCAACACCCTGTCGTACCTCGAGAACCAATTGAGGAGCAGGTGGGGGAGGTCATTGTACCGCGAGGTTTGTTCTTAATTACTCAATAAACTGTTCATTCATTATTTGGAAGAAGGCTTGTTTTGCCCCTTTCACTTTGGCCCTCAGATATAGGCCTTCCACTACCAGACACAGATCAACTCTTTGAACCAAAGCTTAAGCATTGCTTTCAGCTTCCTTGAATTCAACTCTAGCTCGGTTGGATGACATTACTATATGAAAAATGCATTTAAAATGATCAAGAGTCATCACACTATCACAATTTATATAATGTCAAGTATAGCTAAACTCGAGTTTGCTACGTCAAATTTGAGAATCAGCTAAACCGCAACCCTGATACAACTAAATGTAACACCCCTAACCGTATCTATCTCTAGAATAGGGTTATAAAGCATTACCAAAACATTAAGAAACATTTACAAGTATATCATACAAGTTACTATTCAAATTGCAAAATCATTCATAACGTCCCTTAAATGGACCCTCGAGGCCCAATATGAGCATTAGAATTGAGTCGAGACTTGATCGAAACCTCTAAGAATTTTTATGAAATTTCAAAACTTTTTCAAGGTGCAGGGCTCACACGCCCGTGTGGTCCAGGGGACATGCCCGTGTGACCCTAGGACACTCCCGTGCTACAGGCCATGTTCGACCCCGTGTAACTCTCTGACTTGTACACACGGCCATGCCACACGCCCGTGTGCTAGGCTATGTGGTTAATTAATTCATTTTGAAATTAGGTGCAGGTTTCACATGGCCAAGATACACGCCCGTGTTCTAGGCTGTGTAGCATACACGGCTGAGACACACGCTCGTGTCTTTGCTCATGTGCTCAACTCTGAGCATTCTATTTCTCAAAATTAAGGTGCAAGTGACACACGGCCTAACTACACGCTCATGTACCCGGCTGTATGTCACACATGGTCTAGACACACTGCCTGTGTGCCTGCCCGTGTGGACAAAATAAATCCATTTCCTAGCCTCATTTGTCACCTAAATGTACCATTTTCCTACACTAAAACATACCAAACACATTCCAACCATTTCAAGCATTCAAATTAAGCAATTACCATCATTCAACATGGCATATTACTTGCATACATTTTACTATCTTACCTTGGTTCAATCCATGTGTTAAACATGATTTGATAAACTACTTAACAAACACACACACATATATATCTACCATGACATGACATTACAAGTATGTCAAAACAACCATTACTAGCCATTCCAATGGCTAGATTACAAACACCATTATCAAGCCACTAAAGGCCAGTTGTCCTATACATGCCATTATACCAAAATGATTTTACTACATATACCAAAATAAGCTCGTTGATAGTGTGACAATGCCCTAATGATCTCTAACATTCGCGAGCTTCGAGCACTATAAAATAGGGGAAACTAAGACGAAGTAAGCATTACATGCTTAGTAAGTTCGTATAATGGAAAACTAAACTTATCGATCCTGTTTACTAAATCTAAGCATACAATATCATGTTTTCCATCCATTTGGCAAAATTGCCTAAACACATGCATCCAATCAAACATGTCGAAACAAACTTTACATATACATCAAGTAAGGATAGATGACCTCATCATGCAATATTCTTTCAAGACATTATTATTTCATCTAATGATTCTCATACCATGTCAAGAGTATTAGGCCCGTTGAATTATTAAAATTTCGATGGATGCTCAAGTGGTACACTCGAGGTGTACGATTCAATAACCGTCAAGTTCTTTTCAAGAGTATCCTTTAGGGCATTTAATCAACGAACATACTCTCGAGACACATATCGTATAACAAGATTACTAGTCTAGGCTAAATCTTTTATACAATGTATGCTCAGAAAAGCTCAATTAGGATTACCAGTCCAGGCTAAACCCTAATCGTAACATATACTCGAGAGGTATTATATCAAGATTACCCATCTGGGCTAAATCCTTTCTACAATGAGGTCAATGGGATTACTCGTCCAAGCTAAATCCCATCCACAACAAATGTAAGACCTTATTCATTTCGGGAGAGTACATATATTCATCGAAATTCAATATTCAATCAAAAACTTAACCCTTTTTCTCCATTTCAAGCATATATTCAATTTTTCATTATAGCGTTCCAATAATGTACATCAATATAAGCCACATTTCATACAAACACAACATTCAATTAGACATATTTACATGCTCGATTAAGTTACACGAACTTACCTCGACACTTGTTCACATAAGTAATCTACTAATCCGAAAGCTTTTCTTTTCCTCAGTCTAACCTCAAATTTGTGTTGTTTGGATCTATATAAATAGCTTTAATCATCAATTTCTCATATTTCATACTCATTTGGACTCAATTTACATCCTAGGAAAAATTACCATTTTGCCCCTAACTTTTTCATTAATTCCAATTTCGTCCCTAGGCTCGAAAAATGAAACTGGTGCAATTTACTCCCTATTCTAAGCCTAACCAAAATTCTATTACAAAATTTACAGCACATGTATTAATAAAAATTCATAATTTTTCATCAAATTTCACAACTTTACATTTTAGTCCTTAAATCATGTTTTCATCAAAAATCACTTTGTAAAAGTTGTTTATCTATCAACAACCTTTCATTTTCTACCATAAATTTCTAATTTTCAGCATATTCGTCGATGACCCAAATTTCATACCTTGATAACTTTTCAAATTAATCTCCCAAATAGATAGATTGGACTATCCCGATTCCAAAAATATAAAAATTACTAAAAGCGGGACTTGATTTCATACCTTCTTAAGCTTGGAAAGTTTTCTTCCTCTCTCCTAGGGTTTCCATAGAAATTTTGGGGAAGAATACATGAAAATAAGATAATAATTCCTTTTAATTAATTACCATCTTTTAATTTTGTGATTTCTAATTTAGTCCCTACTCTTTTCTAATTTTTCCATGGATGAGTCACCAAAAATCTACATACTTTTCTTTAATGGTCTAATTACCATATAAGGTCCTCTAGTTTTGAATTCTATAGCTATTTAATCCTTATAGCTACTAAAATTCAACTTTGGCATTTTATGCGATTTAGTCTTTCTTGCAATTAAACACTTAATTGATAAAATTTTTGTATTAAAATTTTCACATGACATGCCTATCATAATATGAACCATATAATAAAATAAAATAAACTTTATTTTTGGATCAAATTTGTGGCCGGGAACCACTATTACGATTTCCTTTGAAAATGGGTCATTAAGAGCGTCTGAGACTAGCACCCAAAACACGGTAATCCCTAATGACATGTCATCCATATCTTATCTATTTCTAAGTTTCAACCGGATTTCATACATTGCCAAATCTTCATCGAGTATTTCCAGGTAGCCGTATTCATCAAGAATGCAATAATAAAGTATTTAAAACGCAACTACTTTAATCTTTATTAACATACGAACTTACCTCGAATTAATACGGAGAAAATTGACCGATCAATCCACTACTTTGTTTTTCCCCCGATCTAATTCCGAACATGGCTTTTCTTGATCTATATAATCAAATCTAACAACTTTAATATTTATTCTATTCAATTCAACCCAATTTCATATTATGGTAAAATTACCATTTTGCCCCTAAACATTTGAATACTTTATAATTTAGTCATTAGCTCATAAAAATGCAAATTCATGGAATTTAGTCGACACCCATGCTATTCGAATTCTATATAGATCCATAGAAGCCCATACATTTCATTAATTCACACATTTCACCACAATATTTTCACATTTTATAAATAAATCCCTATTTGACATTTTCAACAAAAATCACTTAACAAAACTTGTTTATCTAACAACAACCATTCATTTTCTATCATAAAACATCAAAACACATACACATTCATAAATGGTTAAGCCCTAATACTTTAGAAGTTTCACAAATTAGTCCCTAGGCTAGCTAGATTAAGTTACAATGACTCCAAAAACATAGAAATCATTAAAAACGGGACAAAAATCACTTACCAAATAGCAAGATGAAGTTTTCAAAATATTAAGTCCAAAAATGGCTTCCCAAAACCTAATTTTTGTTTGATGATGATGAATAAAAGATGATAGCATATTTATTTAATTAGTTTTTATCATTATTTACTTATTTACTTAATTAACCTTAAACATTAATCAAATTTACACAAATGTCAAGCCATACTCATCCACTAACAAAATTAATGGTCTAGTTACCATACAAGGACCTATACTCTAAATTTCTATAGCTATTAGACACCTTTAGCTATTAGAACCTAATTTTTGCACTCTACGCGATTTAGTCCTTTTTCACAAATTAAGCATGCAAATGATAAAATTTCTTAACAAAATTTTCATGTGACTATACTATCATGCTATAGACATTAAAATAATAATAAAATAAATATTTTTACATCAAATTTGTGGTCCCAAAATCATTGTCCCGATTCCTTTGAAAATATGTTGTTACAAATTACTTGTTGAAATGAACTAGCAACACAGTTTGTTTTGTGATTTAACCTGCCAATAATGAATGCTTGTCTTTGAAATGATATTACTAATTATCATCAGCTGGATGATGAAAATCTTCACACCACATGGGAACGTTATAAATCTTTACTTCGATGTTGTCCTATGCACAACATTCAACCAGATCACAAATTAAGATTTTTTATAGTGGGCTGAATTCACATACAAGGAATCTTGTCTACGCATCAACGAATGGACCTCTGCTGGATTGTACTTATAATGATGCTATGAGAATTCTTGAGAGAATTGCTCAGAATGATTATCAATACCCTATCTCTAGAGCTACACAAGCAAAAACTACTCCAAGAGTTATTGAATTGGATGCAATAACCGTACTAAGTGCTCAAGTTTCTTCGCACACAAACATGATTAAAAATATGCAATGGACTAGTGGTGTTGCACCTATACAAGTTGCTCTGCAAGTTGATGTTCCTACTTTTTGTTGTGAGATTTGTAGTGACAACCATAGCTGTGAAGATTGTCCACAACATGCAGAGGATCCCTATTATATTAGTCACATCCGCAACAATTCTTATGGTAACTCTTACAACAACTCTGCATGCAACCAATAGTTTTAGGGAACTCAGAATGCGTTGGACAAAATGCTGCGACATTCAGATATAAGAATACATCTACTCAGGGTAGTTATAATCCAAGATAAGGGAATTACAATCAACAACAATAGAACTACAACCAATACACTCAGATGCATGCACAACAATGTAACAACCCAAATTTTGATGAAATCGAAATAGTCGTTTTGGGACCACAAATCCAATCCGAAAATAAAGTTTATTTTTATTTTATTATATGGTACATATTATGATAGATATGAATGTGAAAATTTTGGTGCAAAAATTTTATCGATTTAGTGCTTAATTACTAGAAGGACTAAATCACATAAAATGTGAAAGTTGAATTCTAGTAGCTATAAGGATTAAATAGCTATGGAATTCAAAACCAGATGTCCTTATATGGTAACTAGACCATTAATAAAATTATGTATATTTTTCTTGGTGACTCATCCATGGAAAAATAAAAAAAGGCTAAAGACTAAATTGGAAATATAAAAAGTTATTAAATGAAAAAGAAAAATTTTTCATATCATCTTCCCCAAATATTTCCATGGAAACCTATGAGAGAGAATGAAAACTTTTCAAGCAAAATAAGGTATGAAATCAAGCCCCATTTTTAATGATATTTATATTTTTGGAATCGGGATAGTCTAATCTATCTATTTGGGGAATTAATTTGAAAAGCTATCAAGGTATGAAAAATGGTTCATGGATGTATGTGTTGGAAATTAGAAATTTATGGTAAAAAATGAAAGATTATTGATAGATAGACAACTTTTACATTATTGATTGTAACATCCGGGATTTAAGGGTCTTGTATTTTATTTTGTATCTATGTGTTCTTGTGTGTGGCATGACTGTTGAGTGTGTTTGGGGGCTTCGGGAAACCTTGGGGTTAGGTGGGAGCCTTAGTGAAAATTTTAGGTTTGAAGTTTTTAAGGGAGAGCTAGTGGAGCTAGGCCTTAAGGTATTCTAAGTGGTGATTAAGGACACAACAAGAGAAGTGGTGGAGTGGCAAGGAGACGTCATCGGGGTGCAAGGGAGTTGCGTCAATGGGAGCTCCAAGGGGGAGAAGGTTCGAGCAACATGGACAGTATTTTGGGTTGCATTTTGCGTCAAGAGGGGAGGAGGTAGTGGATTCTGCAAGGGCACTTGGAAGGTAGAGGTTTGAATCGGTCAAACATTTTGAATAGATGGTGGAGAGCTATTTGTGGAGTTTGAATGTTTCAAACCCATTTGAATGGGTGATGTAGAGGGAGTTAAGGAGGAAATCGTGGAGGGTGTTGGCTAGATGGGTGTTAGCTGAAACTTTGAGGGGTTGAGAGGAGGGGAACATTCAGTTTTGAGCTTAAGGTGAGGGTGCCAAAATTGGGTGCTAGTGTATAGTGTAGTACTGAAATTTGGTCTTTCTTTTCTTTCTTTTCATCCTCTCTGGTGCCGAAAAACACTTAGCATCTCAACTCTCTTTCTCTCTTTTTGACTCATAGCCAAAACTTGGAAGACCATTAGGGTCACTTTTATTCATCTTTTTCTTCTCATCTTCAAAAGCCGAAAGTGAGAGACCATTTGTGCATTTTTGCTCTTTTCTTTGCAACTCTTTCTCCTCTTTTCTATTCACTCTCTAAAAGCCAAAATTTACCCTTCACTTTTCCCATAGCCAAAACCTCTCAAACCATAACCCTCTCTTCCTCTTTTTCACCGATTACTTCACTCTCAAAAGTCGAACAACCCATTTGTTTCTTTGTTGGGTGTAGCCGAATGAACTCTTCCCATTTGTGAAACCATAGCCGAACCTACTAGCCATCTCCAGTCATTCTTTTCCTTCATTGTTTGTTATTCTTCAAAGTTGAATCTCTCTTAAGTGGCGACTCGTTTCAATTGTTGATCTTTAGTGGAGGTGCCGTCGTTTATTTTTGGCCAAATCGCTCAATCGGGTTAGTAGTAGTGGTAAGGGTTCTTGTTCTTTTAAATCCTTTTTCTTTTCTTTCTTTGGTTGCCGAAACCAAAAGCCTGACTTTGGTTCTTGGGTATGGCCAAATCTATATAAGGCCTTGACTTCGTGTGTCTTTCGTTTGAAGCCAGCGTGATGAGCATTAAGGATCTTTCGGGTTTCAATTATCTAAGGTAAGATGGATATACCCTTTTGGTTCGGCCGAAGGTCACTTCGTTTGGGCTATAGGTGTTAGGTCGGACTAGACATTGATTCATATAGGGATTTTGACAATCTCTTGGTTCAAGTATAGACTCTCTGGGTTTTGTCAATTCCAGGTAAGGATATTCGATTAAGATATTATTTAGTTTCGTTTAGATCTGATTTAACGTGTTAACCGAGTTTTCTGACCAAGATTATATCTTATGGATTTGAGTACCAACCAAGGAGAGAAAGGGGTTGGACACGTAGTCTCTACCCCTAAAATCAAGAAACGATCAGTTTTAGCGGTTCGGGATTGGCCATCGGGGTGTGGGCCAACTTTGAAGCAAGATCATAGCCATATAGCAGTAGTGTCGATTAGCGATAGTATTGACATAGAGGGCATGGTATTACGTGTTATCAAGTGTGTAATTATCACACTGTTTCCTTAGTTGTTTTAATAAAATATATGTATCATGTGTGGTAGCCAATAGTGGTTGCGGAGATGTGGCACCCATGTTGGGTAATCCGGAAACTAGGTTAGCATACTACCTATGTCGAGGTTGTGGTTAATAATTGTGGATGTATGAAAGCATGTTATATACGCATGTCTGGATGTGTTTATATTTTATTATATTGCCATTTCATCATATTATGCTGTATATGCATGGGTTCGGGGTATATATTGAATAAAGGGGAAGTGTGTACATTTATGTACGTTGGTGACTCTGTCACGATTAATGATGGCCTCGAGCCTTATTGTGGATTGATGATGACTTTGAGTCTCATCGTGGATATTTGTGATTTAATCACGTGGATCAGTGGCTAGACCACTAAGTGGACTTTGAGCAGTGTGTCCATTGGGATAGACTACCAAAGAGGTGTGTAGCAAATGGAGGGTCGATTTAGTAATCCCCAGGTGTGTTTGAGGATGGATATACGGGTGGTGTGTAGCGGATGGATTCTAGGCCGGGTTGGGTTAACATATTGCATCAATATGCGTGGTATATTGTTTTAATGTGGATTTAGGGTCAAGCCCATTTGTGGAATCATGTGGATTAATTGCACACTGAGTCTAGTGACTCACCCTGGTTTTCAAACAATACAGGTAATCTATAACTCTTTGGACCGGGTTGGAGTGGATTCGAGGTGGCCATGCAAGAGCTATTTATTTTTTGCGCACTTCATATATTCTAAACTTTTTAATTACTATTTGGGATATTTTTATTGTAATAAGGCCATTTTAAATATTTTGGGATATTATGGTTCTAAACTATCAATTAATTAATTAAAAGTGGTTTTTAAGATATTTTGAAGTTAAGTTTAAATTTTGGGTCACTTTTAAACAAACATTTTCCTTGAAACTCAAGCATGAATAATGAATCGGACTTTACTCAAACTTGTAAGTTTGTTCGTCAGCAAACTGCTATTTCTAAATGACAAACCCCTTTCTAAGCGTAATATTTCTATTAGAATTTAAACATTATTCTCACCTTCAGAACAGAATTCTTTTCACTTTTACAGTAGCATTCCGGATACGGCTGTGGAGTTTTGGGTCGGGTTTGGGGTGTTATAATTTTGGTATCAGAGCCTGGTTCTAAACTCGACCTTTGGGGGTTTGAGGCCCACAACGTTTTTAAATTGTGTATTCAAAATTAGTTTAAAAAGAATTTTTCAGGAAATAGATTTGAGAAAGCATGGCACCCGAGTTCCCAACCCAGGTCCACCAGGTAAGTCTTCTGATTAATTATGTGGGGTGGTTATATGGTATATTATTGTGGATACTGGAATTTGGAATATTTACTATAGAAGGATAATAAACTTTCTAGGGATTTGTGTGTTTGTGAAAGAATAACTTGAGAATTCTATGTCATAAAACTATCATTTAAGCAACAAGTGGAAAGAAAGCTAATGCATAAAATTTTTCTAAAATAGATTAAAATACAACAATAGATATGAGAACTAGGGGGCGTGGGCGTAACAGTGTCGTCGTGGTAGAGGTAGGATTATTGTATCGGAACCAACAAGTGCGGTCATGAGTCGAGAAATGAGGTACCTTCCACCGGCTCTGAGGCGGAGTTCGAGGTCGACGAGAGGAGATGGCGCAGTGTCTCAGGCGATGCTACGTATGCTAGAGCGTGTGGCTAGGGCAGGTGCAGGGACAGCGACTCAGAAGTCCATTCCTGAGCGACTCCGAGCTAATGGAGCTGAAGTGTTTCGAGGTGTTTTTGGAGTAGCTCCAAACGTGGCGACGTATTGGCTAGTGGCGGTTGAAAGGATCATGGATGACTTGGAATGCACCACTGAAGAGAAGCTGAAGGGCGTAGTTTCTCTACTTCGGGATGAGGCCTACCAGTGGTGGCTCACTATCAAGCAGGGCACTCCGACAGATCAAATAGATTGGGATTTCTTCAAGATGAAGTTCCAAGGGAAGTACGTTGGAGCTAGTTATATGGATGCTCAGAATTTGGTACAAGGGGGTAAGATGGTAGCTGAGTACAAGGCAAAATTTTTGCGATTGAGCTGGTATGCCTTGGGAATCGTTGCAACCGATTATGAGCACTGTGTGAGATTTGAGGATGGGTTACGAGACGAGCTGCGGTGTTGATAGCTCCTCAGTGGGAGAGGGATTTTGCGATGTTGGTAGAAAATGCTAGGATAGCGGAGGAGGTTAAGCAAACTGAAAGGCAAAACAGGGATAAGGATAGAGGCAGTAATAAGAGAAGTTATGGACCATCAGCATCATCGGGGGGTTTCCAAAAAAAGCCTAGGGTTGAGGGACCTACTCGTGTTTTTGCGCCAGCTACTGGAAGTCAATTCCGTCAGTGTGCTCAGTGTCGGAGGTCTCATGTAGGAGAGTGTTGGGGAAGCAATAAAGAGTGCTACAGGTGTGGGTCAAGGGACCATCTGATTAAGAACTGTCCTCAGGACATGGCTAGGACTCGGATGGTAGGTCAGGGGTATGTGCAGCTAGGGATGTAACACCCTTAACCCAATTCCATGGCTGGATTAGGGTTACGGGTATTACCTTTCATTATACAACTCAATCAAACATTTTCATGACCTTACCCTATTCGGCTATTATGCTTGATTCAACCCATGCTATTCGAAAATTTTTAAGTATAATTGTAATAAAGTAGGCATACAAGTATATACACTCACAAGCACTCATCTCACAGAATCATCAAGCATCATACCGACTATACATATAGGTAATTTCAAATCAAATGGCAAAGTGTCATTCATTAGTCATTTGGTAAAAGATAGCCAAACATGTGTAACACCCCTAAACCATATCCATCGCCGGAATAAGGTTACGAGGTATTACCCGACCTTAACACTCATCAAATGCACTTTTATACATGTTACCACTTAAATATAATATACCAAATCATACTATCGAAAAGAAAGCATTATCCCTAGTCAAATACCAAAGCGTTTAGTAATATTTCACAAATAAAATTCAATAATAACTAATGACTCATTATTCAATGAATTATTCACTATTACAAATTACATAAGCATCGTCAATTATGGATTTCATAATTCTCTTATTACATTATCACTTAAAATCATATCATTCATATATGTAACCATTTTTCATTATATTTTATCATGTACCTAAATGTCAACCTATTCATCAATTCACATATTCATCCATCCCATTAATAATGTCGATTACTCACATACATATATATATATGTAATTATAACTACATAATCATACCTCAATACTTATTTCACATAATCGAATATAATTAGCCTTCAAATGTAAATCTATACTTCAAACAAGAACAACTTATAACCTAGTATTTTATTTATGCATTTAACATACAATACATGCAAATAGTAGTACTTATGTTCATTTAATTCTTTACTATATGATATGCCTGAATTGAACATAGTTTACATGCATTTATGCGTACCATAAGTATTCTTTCAAGTATAGAATTTTACTCTAATGCTTACCACAAAGCCATACCTATTTAAACATTAACAAATGACATTACAAGTATGAATACATATATATATTTTACCATGCATAAACAAGTCATTAAAACAAAATAAGATAACTATTTTACATGGTATCTTTGAACATTCACATTTACTCCTTTATACCTAAGTATATATATATATCCCAATATTTTACCATATATATATATATCATATGATCATTTCCGTGTATGATTTAAAACATAACCGAAATCACATATTCAAAGGTATTTGATGCAAGCTACCATATCAAATATGAAACTTAAACTTAACCAAAAGCAACACCTTATTCAAGGCCATATTTATATTTACAAACCGACATCATTCATTATTTATCAAAACAAAATCTATCGTGCCTTTGATTCAAAAGTTTACAAAACATGACTATACCAAAGAGGGTGATAGTGTGGTCGACTGTCTTGATGATCCCCTGAGCCTATAGTTGTATAATCAATCTATAACATAGAACACAAACATAAACAGAGTAAGCTCACTAGCTTAGTAAGTCCTAAGCACATACACTTCTAATGAACACACAGTAAACACCTTAATCTTCAACTAATAAAATTATGCGTAATTTTTTTCAATATATATATATAATACACTATCCGAATACTAAGGTAAACTTTGATATCAATTATCATCACTATATCATTCTAAACATATACTTATCATCACTATATCATTCTAAACATATACTTTATCAACTTCACATATAAGCTATGTATATTCACATCAATGAAAGGTTCAATATTATATGATATCGAACTTGAACAATTGATCCCTTTCTACACATCAAATTGATTCAAATCGAAAAGAACTCAACTCACTTTCTTTCTTACTAATATAGTAGGCTGTTTGGATCTATATAAATAGCTTTAATCATCAATTTCTCATATTTCATACTCATTTGGACTCAATTTACATCCTAGGAAAAATTACCATTTTGCCCTAACTTTTCATTAATTCCAATTTCGTCCCTAGGCTCGAAAAATGAACGGTGCAATTTACTCCCTATTCTAAGCCTAACCAAAATTCTATTACAAAATTTACAGCACATGTATTAATAAAAATTCATAATTTTTCATCAAATTTCACAACTTTACATTTTAGTCCTTAAATCATGTTTTCATCAAAATCACTTTGTAAAAGTTGTTTATCTATCAACAACCTTTCATTTTCTACCATAAATTTCTAATTTTCAGCATATTAAATCGATGACCCAAATTTCATACCTTGATAACTTTTCAAATTAATCTCCCAAATAGATAGATTGGACTATCCCGATTCCAAAAATATAAAAATTACTAAAAGCGGGACTTGATTTCATACCTTCTTAAGCTTGGAAAGTTTTCTTCCTCTCTCCTAGGGTTTCCATAGAAATTTTGGGGAGGAATACATGAAAATAAGATAATAATTCCTTTTTAATTAATTACCATCTTTTAATTTTTGTGATTTCTAATTTAGTCCCTACTCTTTTCTAATTTTTCCATGGATGAGTCACCAAAAATCTACATACTTTTCTTTAATGGTCTAATTACCATATAAGGTCCTCTAGTTTTGAATTCTATAGCTATTTAATCCTTATAGCTACTAAAATTCAACTTTGGCATTTTATGCGATTTAGTCTTTCTTGCAATTAAACACTTAATTGATAAAATTTTTGTATTAAAATTTTCACATGACATGCCTATCATAATATGAACCATATAATAAAATAAAAATAAACTTTATTTTTGGATCAAATTTGTGGCCCAGGAACCACTATTCTGATTTCACTGAAAATGGGCATTACGAGAACGTACGAGACTAGCACCCAAAACACAGTAATCCCTAATGACATGTCATCCATATCTTATCTATTTCTAAGTTTCAACGGATTTCATACATTGCCAAATCTTCATCGAGTATTTCGGTAAGCCGTATTCATCAAGAATGCAATAATAAAGTATTTAAAACGCAACTACTTTAATCTTTATTAACATACGAACTTACCTCGAATTAATACGGAGAAAATTGACCGATCAATCCACTACTTTGTTTTTCCCGATCTAATTCAACATGGCTTTTCTTGATCTATA